>JAGFBZ010001803.1:0-26152 GCA_018398805.1 Hirundichthys speculiger | reverse complement strand
CCCACTCCATTGTACTGGGACGGGACTCCCCGAACAACGGCCCAGCACCCCTACTCCTGGAGTACCCCCCACAGGCCCCCGAGGGACACGGTCAATGCCTTCTCCAAGTCCACAAACACCTGGGACTGGTTGGGCAAATTCCCATTTCCCTCCAGGACCCTAGTGGGTATAGGCTGTCCAGTGTTTCCACGACCAGGACGGAACCCGCATTGTTCCTCCTGAATCCGGGATTCGACAATCGATCAACTCTCTTCTCCAGCACCCCTGCATAGACCTTACCAGGAGGCTGAGAGTGTGATTCCCCTGTTTGGAACACCCTCCGTCCCCCTTCTTAAAAGGGGAACCACCACCCCAGTCTGCCATCCGAGTACTGCCCCCGATTTCCATCATGTTGCAGAGACGTGCACCAAGACAATCCTACACATCCAAGCCTTTGGAAATCAGGCGGATCTCGTCCACCCCCGGGCCCGGCACGTGCATCTTCTTAAACCTCAGCGACCTCAGCTCCGTATGAACGCCACCCCCAAGTCCACGGCTCAGCATCCTCTGAAGACATGTTGGTGGGATTAGAAGGTCCTCGAAGATTCCTGCCCACCGCCGAACGACTCTCCGGTCGAGTCCACACCCCATCCCCACTATACACAGTTTGGTGAGCACTGCTTTCCCCGCCAGCCGCCTGACGGTTTGCCAATCTCCGAGGAGCCGATCGAAAGTCTTTTTCCATGGCCTCACCGAACTCCTCCCACACCCGAGTTTCGCCTCAGAGACACCAAGCCGCCGCCCCTGGCCTGCGATACCTGTCTGCTGATTCCGGAGTCCCAAAGCTAACCAAGCCCTTCTCCTTCTTCAGTCTGACGGCCTCTCACCCGAGGTGTCCCACCACCGAGTTCGAGGATTGCCGCCACGACAGGCACCGACGACCTTACGGCCACAGCTCCGGTCAGCCGCTTCAGCATGGAGCGCGGAACATGGCCCATTCAGACTCAATGTCCCCCCGCTCCCCCGGATGTGGTTGAAGCTCTGCCGGAGGTGTTGAGTTGAAGATCTTTCTGACAGGTTCCTCTGCCAGGCGTTCCCAGCAAACCCTCACTACACGTTTTGGGCCTGCCAGGTCTGACCGGCATTCTCCCCCGCCATCTGATCCAACCCACCACCAGGTAGTGATCAGTTGACAGCTCAGCTCCTCTCTTCACCCGAGTGTCCAAAACATACGGCCGAAGATCAGATGATACGACTATAAAGTCGATCATCGATCTCCGGCCAAGAGTGTCCTGATGCCATGTGCATTTATGGACACTCTTATGTTTGAACATGGTGTTCGTTATGGACAAACTGTGAGGAGCACAGAAGTCCAACAACAGAACACCACTCTGGTTCAGATCAGAGAGGCCGTTCCTCCCAATCACGCCCCTCCAGGTACCACTGTCATTGCCAACGTGAGCGTTGAAGTCCCCCAGCAGAATAAAGGAGTCCCATTAGGGGCGCCCCCCAGCACCCCGCCAAGACCCCAAGAAGGCTGGGTACTCTGAACTGTCATTTGGCGCATAGCGCAAATGACAGTCAGAGCCTGTTCCCGACCCGAAGGCGCAGGGAAGCTACCCTCTCATCCACTGGGGAAAACCCCAACGTACAGGCTCCAAGCTGGGGGGCTAAAGCAAGCCCACACCAGCCCGTCGCCTCTCACCCTGAGCAACTCCAGAGTAGAATAAGGTCCAGCCTCTCTCGAGAAGATTGGTTCCAGAGCCCAGGCTGTGCGTCGAGGTGAGCCCGACTATATCTAGTCGGTACCTCTCAACCTCACGCACAAGCTCAGGCTCCTTCCCCGCCAGAGAGGTAACGTTCCATGTCCCAGTAACCAGTTTCGTCAGCCGAGGGTCGGCACGCCAAGGCCCACGCTTTCGGCTGCCACCCATACCACACTGCACCCTACTCCTATGACCCTCCCTGCGGGTGGTGGGCCCACGGGGAGATTAAATGAACAAGATTTAATCAAGATTAAATGAACAAAATAGAAATTATTAAAACAAAATAAAAAATTCAGAACAAGGATCAAATTACCTTAAAATAAATAGCAGTAGTAAAAATGCACATAAAGGATTTAATAAAATAAAGCAGTCCATAAATGAAATAGATTAAAAAAAATAATAATAATAATAAATAAATAAAATAAGATAAAAAATTTAAAATTTAAAATAAAAAATTGAGATAAAATAAGATTCAGTTAAAAGCTAAATTAAAAAGGAAGGTCTTGAGCCTCTTTTTAAAAACATCAACAGTCTCTGCAGCCCTGAGGTCCTCTGGCAGGCTGTTCCACAGACGAGGCTGAATGGATGAATCAGCACAGCTCGTGAATGGTCACTACAGCATAAAGATGCCTTTCAGAAGGGAACAGGTTGCTCTTCCCAACAACCTCTGTGTAGTAAAGCAACGGCTACTCAGATTACAGAAGAGGTTCAAGAAAGATGACTTGTTTCACCAGCTTTTTTACTGACATGATCAATAATGGATATGCTGAGGTGGTATCTCAGCAACAGCTGGATCCTGGAGCTGGGCAAGTCTGGTATGTTCCTCACCATGGCGTGCGTCACCCAAGGAAGGGCACCTTAAGGGTGGTGTTTGACTGCGGAGCTGACTTCCGGGGAACTTCACTGAACAGTGAACTGTTACAAGGCTCTAATCTCACCAGTTCACTGCTTGGTGTTCTTGTACGGTTCAGACAGGAGCCAGTGGCGTTCATGGGAGACATAAGGTCAATGTTTTATCAGGTCAAAGTTCCTGAAGAACACAGAGATTTCCTTCGGTTCCTGTGGTGGCCGGAGGGCAATACAAGCCAGGAGGTGGTGGAGCACAGAATGACTGTGCACCTGTTCGGGGCAGTTTCCTCCCCAAGTTGTGCAGGTTATGCACTCAAGAAGATGGCTGAAGACAATCGTGAGCACTTTGCTGCTGATGTTGTGGACACAGTCAAGAGAAACTTCTATGTTGACGATTGTTTAAAAAGCCTACCCACAGACGAGGAAGCAGTGATCATGGTCCAAGCTTTGTCAGAGATTTGTCAGAGAGGAGGCTTCACCTTGACCAAGTGGACCAGCAACAGCCGGTCCGTGCTGCAGTCAGTTGCAGAAGAGCCCCGGGCAAGGGACTCCATATGGAGAGAACTTCCAATGGAGAGAGCCTTAGGGCTACTGGAAACGGAAACGGAGTAGTGTTGTTTGAAAAACGGTTCCCAATCAATCCAAGTGAGATTTTGTCCTCCCAATCCGTCCTCTTCGCTCACCCCTCGAAACCACGCCTTCACATGATTCACGACTGCATGAACCATAGGAGCGAGGGGTGATATTTGATGGACGTATTAGGCAGCCAATCAAAAGTGATGATCACTTTTTGATTGGTCAGTTTTTCTCTGATTATACCTTCTAGACTGGACCAATGTTTAGTTTTTTTTGCAAACATTTTATTTCAGTGGGTGCAAAGGTTTTCAGGCATATTGTAAAAAGGTGTTCCACCCCACCTTTAAGTTCAAGATGGTGAAAAGGAAGCAGCCTCATACTAGGCGAGGTTTGCTGTCCATCGTTAGTTTAGTGTACGATCCCCTGGGCTTCCTTAGCCCAGTTACACTGCCTGCCAAGTCCATAATGCAGGAGCTCTGCAGAAGAGGGTGCAACTGGGATGATAGGATTCCGGAAGATCTTGAGCACCAATGGACAACATGGCTGAAAGAACTGGAAAGGATAACGACATTCAAAGTCAACAGATGTATTAAGCCCAAAGACTTTGGATGTCCCACTCATGCCGAATTGCATCACTTTTCTGACGCTAGTGAACATGGATTTGGCACTGTTACCTATATCAGGCTCCAGAACAGTAGGAAAAGTATCCATGTTGCATTCATGCTGGGGAAAGCAAGAGTCTTGCTTTCCCCGTCTTGAACTGACAGCTGCAGTCCTGGCAGTCCGAGTGGACCAGATGTTGAAGGCAGAGCTTCAGCTGACATTGGAACCGTCAACATTCTGGACAGACAGCATGTCAGTAATAAAGTATCTAAGAAATGAGGACAAGCGCTTTCGTACCTTTGTCGCAAATCGGGTGTCAACCATTCATGAGGTGACTAACGTGTCTCAATGGAAATACATTAACACCAGAGACAACCCTGCTGATGACGCATCCAGGGGTAGGAAAGCTGAAGAACTGCTGACTGGTGGAAGATGGATTGAGAGCCCAAAGTTCCTCTCTTTGCCTGTGGATGAATGGCCTGTTTATACAGCAGACTGCATTGTTGCCAGTGATGATCCAGAGGTGAAGAAGCCTGTTGCTGTGAACACGATCATCACAGACCTACCAAATGGTACAGAGCAGCTTGTCACTTACTTCTCTGATTGGAAGAAACTCAAGACCGCTGTGGCATGGTTTCTTAAGGTGAAAAAAGCAATGTTTGAGCTGGTGCAGAAGAGGAAGGAGTTGCAGGCTGGTAAAGTCCACGAGAAGGATACACGTGGTTCATCAAGATACATCAAGGCAGAGATGGAAAAGACCAAAGGAGCCCTGAGAGGGCAGACCTTGTCATTGGATGACTTTCCATCATCCGATACTGTCAAAAACAAAGGTTTCCGAAGGAGATTGCTGCATTAACCGCTGGAATATCTGTGGCAAAAGACAGTGTGATCTACAAGCTGGACCCACGATTGGATGATGGCCTTTTGAGAGTTGGTGGACGGCTAAGCAGAGCAGCAATGGCTGAAGAAACGAAACATCCACTCATTCTGTCTAAAGATCAGTTCATCTCCACACTCATTCTGAGGCACATCCACAAACAACTGGGACACAGTGGACGAAATCATACACTGTCAAAACTCCGCAAGAAGTTCTGGATCACAAATGCCAATTTGGCAGTGAGGAAAATAATTGGAAAATGCTGCTTCTGCAGGCTTTACTGTGCAAGAATGGGAGAACAGAAAATGTCAGATTTGCCTAAGGAAAGGCTGCTGCCTGATTTACCTCCCTTCACAAATGTTGGAGTTGACTACTTTGGGCCGTTTGAAGTGAAGAGAGGCCGAAGTATGTGCAAGCGCTATGGGGTGATTTTCACTTGTCTCTCAAGCAGAGCTGTTCATTTGGAAGTGGCGGCATCCCTGGATAGCGATGCGTGTATCAATGCCATACGGAGATTTATCTGCAGAAGAGGCCAGGTTTCCCAGATACGTTCTGACAATGGAACCAACTTTGTGGGAGCAGAGCGAGAGTTGAAGGAGGCTCTTACATCTCTGAATCAGAATCGGTTGAAGGGAGCTTTGCTGCAGAATGGGATTCACTGGAGTTTCAACCCACCAGGGGAATCGCACCACGGCGGAGTCTGGGAGCGAATTATACGCATGGTGAGGAAGGTTCTCACTTCTGTTTTGCACCTGCAAACTCTGGATGACGATGGCCTGCACACGGTTTTGTGCGAAGTGGAGGCAATATTAAACGACCGCCCCATCACTAAACTTTCTGACGATCCTAATGACCTTGAACCACTAACTCCCAACCACATCCTTCTAATGAAGAGCAAGCCTGTCTTACCAGCTGGACTATTTGTGAAGGAGGATCTCTATGTGAAGAGGAGGTGGAAACAAGCTCAGTATATCGCTGGATTGTTTTGGAAAAGATGGGTACAGGAGTACCTCCCTCTCCTCCAAGAACGGCAAAAGTGGAGCCAACCCAGGAGGAATTTTGCACCTGGAGACATTGTGGTTGTGGTCGACTCTGCGGCTCCTCGGGGCTCTTGGCCCCTTGGCAGAGTTTTGGAGACTTTTCCAGACCAGAATGGCCTGGTGCGCCCAGTGCGTCTAAAGACAAAACCAACATATTAGAACGACCAGTAACCAAGCTTTGCCTATTGCACGAAGCAATAGTCTCAAAGACTTGAGACCTCTTACGAGATTTTTGTGGTACATCTGCTGTCACTTGATAACTATTTATGGCACATTGTCTCTTCGTTGCATGTACATTGTGTAATTGTTATGCCTGCCGACATGCAACAATTAGGGGCCGGTGTGTTAGAGCCAATTTATGGTTTAGTGTTATATTCTGTTTATTTACATTTTATTGGGTTTCATTGTTCGGTTAATTCTATATTGCCCAGTAGGGGGCTCCACCTGCCTGTGGAGCGGTAAATTGTTTGGCTATTTAAACACCTACAGCACTGGGGATAAGCAGGTGTTTTGGGTTACGGATTGATTAGAAGAAAGCATACAGTTTTTGACCGTCGGCGTCGGTTTGGATATTTTTTGATGCTCTTGCCAAGGAATGTGCCGCTGATTCGTGTTTGTCATGGGATTGTGAATTTGGACGGGTTTGTGTGGTGTAAATAAACCCACCTGTGGAGTATCATTGCAACGGAACTGTGGAATCTAATTATTTTAACTGGCAAGTAGCAGAAGACGCGTCAATTACATGTATAGTCCGGATTCAGACACCTCATGGCTTGAAGGTTTTTTTTTTTTTAATTTGAAAAGCAAAGTAAGTCAAGCCATTACACATCAGTTAGTTAATAACTGAATGAAACCATCAGACCTCAGAAGTACATCAGAATGTCATCAGTTTACTGTCTGCTGTTTCTGTCTATATATGCATCTATATATGTTAAACCTCTTAAAGCTTCAGTCCACACTTTAAATCACATCTTCACATTTTTCATGAAAACCTCAGAAGCTGCACCATCATTTTCTTCTGTGAACCTCGAAATAAATGTAACATGCAGCTCTGATCAGGATCTTCATTCATCCATTCATTCTAAAGCAGAGGTCCATACCTCTTCTGTGTAACCTTATTTGTGGCTTCCAGCTGATATCCAGCAGTCTGTGTTGATGACAGATTTCCTCTCTGCACTGATTAAAATCTTCTGGAATCACTTCCAACTTCTCTTCACATCTGGACGTCTGAAGCAGAACAGAGGATTCTGTATCCTGATTCAATACAAGCTGCTCCTCCTGGTGGCTGCTGAAGTGTCTGCTGTTCCTCCTGCGTTTCCTCTTTAATCTGTGGAGGTTCTGGTTCCTCCTGTTCCTCTTTAATCTGTGGAGGTTCTGGTTCCACCTGTTCTTCTTTAATCTGTGGAGGTTCTGGTTCCTCCTGTTCCTCTTCAATCTGTGGAGGTTCTGGTTCCTCCTGGTCCTGACTGGAGTTCTCCTCTTCATCACAGAGATGTCGGTCAGCTAACTCCTCCTTCTCACAGACATGCTGTTGTGGAACATCTGGATGGACAGAGCAGTACAAAAGTGTTACTGAAGTAAAGATAGAAAATACAGTGCTGTTGAAAAGTATTTGCTCCCTCACAGATTTCTTCTGTTTTTTTGTTTTTTGTCAAACTCAATCATCGTAAAAAATGATACATATGTTAAACATGAACACATGTACACACACACACACACACACACATTAAAACAATGATTAAAGACTGTCATGTGCTCCTATCTTTTTCTTTTAATGATGCTTTAGCTCAGTGAATTTAAAAAGCTTTCACATAATTCAAAATGTTGAGTTAAGACATTTCAGAAATATCATAATCAAACGTGTAGATTTTGTTTTATTTTATTGTTTTATTTTATTGTTTTGTCTCTTCTTAGTTTAATTATTTGCTTTTTTTGTTTTATTTTATTGTTTTATTTTCTTTTGTTGTTTTGTTTAATTTTCTTTTGTTTAATCGTTTTATTTTATTTTATTGTTTTGCTCTATTTTGCTCGTTTGTTTCATTTAGCTGGATAGCTGGATTCTCTTATGTATTAATATAGCTGTTCAAACTGTTTTGGAGTTTAAGTTAGAATGAAAAACATGGCCCACCCAAGATTTTCTCAGTCTGATATGGTCCTTCTTTAATAAATGGGTTTCTTGAAGAAATACAATGTCACACCTTAAATGTTTGAGATGGTTAAATATTTTGGCTCTCTTTACAGGGACATTCAAACCTTTTACATTCCAGCTAATCAGTCGCACGTCATTCACGGTTTTTTCCATATCCATCTGAAAACAAAGTGGTAACGATGGCAGCGACCAGGCAAACCAGTGACAGCATGACAAACAACCTCTTCATTAGAGATAAAGAAAAATACACAGTTAGTAAAAAAAACACCGAGTGCTCTTTTCCAAAACCCCATCCCACATCCCAAACATTAATCTAACTAAATCCAAGCCTATACTTGTTCCTCTGTCAGAGGCAAGCTGCAGGCTACAAAACCCAAAGTCAAAAACCTTCTGGTGGCACAAGCTCGTCTCTCTCAATCACAGAATGCGAAGGCCCCCAGCAAATAAAAACATATTCAGAGCTTCTTGTACGCATAAAAAAGGCAAGTGGAAGTTTTAAAGAAAAAAAAACAATATTGATAATAACAAACTAAGAGCCAAAATGAAAAGGTAAAAGTAAATAAGTCCTAACAAGGTTCAACAATCAAGAAATTAAGGTGTAACAGATCCAGAAGTTGTAAGGATTAACTTAGATAGTAAACATTTGTGTGAACAATCTCAAACTAAAGGCCGGTATAATTCCGTGTCCTACCAGTAACGTCCAGAGTCAGTTTGCCAACCTACTCGGTAGGCTTGGGCGGTATCCAAATTTTGATACCGTCAAACTTCCCTCACATTTTACCGGGGTATACGGTATTCCCGCGACTATTAAGACAAACACACACCGCCGGCGGCATGGGCTTAAATATGGCAAGTGTTTGACAACACTACTTCATTACAGCGAGGTGGTCTTTCTGCTGGGCCTTTAGGCCTGTCACACCTCCTACGGTTCCTGTGGTGGATTGTTCATGGCAGGGGCGTCGTCTTCCCTGAGGCAGGCCTAAACCTGACCACATACCACAAAGGTTTTGCTGCAGGGTCTTCAGCTGGGGACCACCGCTCACTGATGTTTCGCTCCTCAGCCCAGAACATCTCCTGGGCAGTGAACAGGGGCGTGTTCCTGACACCTCCTGCAGCAAAACGTAGCTGGATGTTGCTCCCCAGGCCTTGTCTCATCGTTTCTCTCATATGCAGCTTCCAGCCAACCCCCCCCCCCCCCCCCCCCATGGCACTGTCAGCTCAATCAATATTGCTGACTTCACAGCTGCAGACCACAGCACCACGTCAGGTCTTAAGGTGGCGCTGCATATCTCCTGTGGGTACTGGAGCTGCCTACCCAGGTCCACTTCCATCTTCCACACCGCCCCTAGGGATGTAACGATATGGAAAATTTGATATCTCGATTATAGTGACCAAATTATCACGGTATACGATATTATCGTGGTATTCTTAATTGCTCTACAAATAAAAAAAAAAAAACATACATTTTAATAATTTCACAAAATCTTGTGATTTTCTTGTCGTATTGAAACATCAGAAGCCAAAATCTTATCAAAAATGAAACTTTCACAATAAACGGAGAAACAACTGGCACAGAAAGAGGTTTTATTTTAAAATAACAAAATAAGTAACAGGAACAAAGCTTATTTGTCTGGTGCAAATTTAAATAAACACTCTAACAACCATAGTAGGTCAAAATATGCAAACAATTATCAGGAAAAAAATGATGAGTCAAATGAAATAAACTTTTGACTTTAAACTGAACCTTAAGTGTAAATGTGATAATAAATAAACAGTTGTATAGGAGCCAAATATGTTGTTCTGAATTGTAGTTCACTCTGTGTGTCTGTGGGTGTCGCTGTGTTGTTACCTGAGGGTCAGGTAGAAAGGTAGCCTGTTATTGGTTAGGTGTTTGACCCGGAAGGGCAAATGGTTTTTGAACGCTGTGGCGCTAACTGCCGCCGTTATGGTTTTCGGATCAGCTAATGGAATAAATATTTTAACTGCATCAGAAGGACATCTTTCCGGTCCTTTTTCAATGTCATTTTTCAATGTCTGCATGCTATCAGCACTTTCCGCCATGCTAACGCTACGGTGCTGATGTTACAAATTACATATTCACAAGAGACACAGTCGCGAGTCACTCTCAGACTTGAATGAGGCTGATATTACATATCCCGGTAATCGACCGCGATGATGAGATGGAAGTCGAATATAAACGGTAATCGTTATTGGGTAACATTTTACCGCGCTTTATCGTAATACCGGTAACCGTTCCATCCCTAACCGCCCCTGGTGTGAATAACTTGGCAGGTGGTCTCTGGCTGGTATGCATTGCGGATTCCCCCTGCCCGAGGAAGTGGATCCTGCAAAGACTGTCTGATGGACTCTGGTGGTTTGCCTCCTGTTGACTTTCCTCCAGGACCTCTGCCAGCTTCCTGAGCACTTGGTCATGACACAGACCCGGTGTCAGTGCTGTTTTGCAGCCTGAAAAAACATTCTGGAGTGAGGCATTGATGGTGCAGAGGTCATCAGATTTCTCTGTTCCAAGCCATTGGTGGAGGTTTTTAGGGCTCAGGAGAGTGTCATATGTTGCCCTAATGAGGAAACTGAGCTGAGCCTGTGACAGTTTACAGAACTCTGCCCACCTGATTGCTCGGCTCACGACACCCTCCCATGTTTTCCACCGCCCCTGCTGCTCCTGTGCCACAGACCTCACTCTGAGCTCCTCCTGACCTCTGCAACAACAAGGTCCTTCCTCTTCTTCCTGTTTGCCTTAGACCAAAGTATGGGTGGGTTGCTCCATCCGATGCCTGCCCGCCCTGTCTGGACCATGCCCTCGACTTCTTGATGTTGCAGTCTTCCCATCACAGTCTGGACCTCCTCTTTGGTCCTCCACTTCCTTCCAGTCTCAACTCTGGTATTTGCATCAGCCACTGCCCTGTCAGAGGAGTCCCTCAACTCCATCACCAGCCTTGATAATTACAATAATATTAACATCCTGGAATGAAAAAAATGCAACAAAGATGAATTGCAGACATTCTAGATCAGGGGTGGCCAACCCAGGTCCTTGAGAGCCACAATCCTGCTTGTCTTAGATGTTCTTTAAGCCTTCTTCCAGATGCCACTTCTCTCCAGCAAAACATTAGGGACAGACTGGTATTCTGCAGAAGGTACAGGGACTGGACTCCTGAAGACTAGGGTAAAGTGATTTTCTCTGATCAATCCCCTTTGCGATTGTTTGGGGCATCTGGAAGAAGGCTTGTTCGGAGAAGACAAGGTGAGCGCCACCATCAGTCCTGTCTCATGCCAACAGTGAAGCATCCAGAGACCATTCATGTGGGGGGTTGCTTTTCGGTCAAGGGAGTGGGATCTCTTACAATCTTGCCTAAAAGCACAGCCATGAATGAAGAATGGTACCAGAACTTCCTCCGAGAGCGACTTCTCCCAACCATCCAAGGGCAGTTTGGTGATGAAGAATGCCTTTTCCAGCATGATGGAGCACCTTGCCATAAAGCAAAAGTCATAACGAAATGGCTCAGGGAACAAAACATTAAGATGTTGGGCCCTTGGCCAGGAAACTCCCCAGATCTTAATCCCATTGAGAACTTGTGGTCAATCCTCAAGAGGCGGGTGGTCAATCAAAAACCCACAAATTCTGACAAACTCTAAGCATTGATTATGCAAGAATTGACTGGTATCAGTCAGAATTTGGTCCAGAAGTTGATTAACAGCATGCCAGGGAGAACTGCAGAGGTCTTGAAAAAGAAGGGTCAGCACTGCAGATATTGACTTATTGCATAAATTATGTGTAATTCTCAATAAAAGCTTTTGAAATTGATGAAATGCTTCTAATTGTATTTCATTATAACATAGAAACACCTGACTAAAACATATAAAAACTCTGAAGCAGCAGATTTTGTGAAAATGTAATATTTGTGTCATTCTCAAAACTTTTGGCCATGACTGTACAGGGCACTGGTTGACCACTTTGTAGAGTGGACGGAGCAGAATCACCTGAGGCTGAACGTCAACAAGACCAGAGAGATGGTGATGACTTCAGGAGGAAGAAGAAGCCTGCACAGTCTCTACAGATCAAAGGGGAGGTGGTGGGGGATGTGATATTTGGCTATGCTTCTTCCATGTGTGGGTGTCCATGATCCAGTATCCTGCCATCGTGTTAATATGCAAATTATCCACAATGTTAATTGGGAGTACTTCAGACGTTCTCAATTGGAGTTCAGGTTCTGCACGTCGTGGGCCTACAAAACACTTGGTTTTAGACCAGCTCCTTGCTAGCGCGGGGAGGGGGTGGGGGGGCGTCTGTCTGTTGTAAGTGAGGCCTGCTGCGATCATATTGTGTCTGGTGGTATTTACTCTAGTCAAGGTTTTTTTTTTTTAATTTTGCGTTCTTCCTTTTATTTTCCTGTGAGATTCCATGCTAGCATCACATGGTGCTAAAACCAGTGATGCCTCTTTTGGATAATAGGAAACCTGATTCTTTCCTGACCTTGCCCGACGGTCGACTTGGGGATGCAGCTGTGGGTGTTTCTGGTGATTAAGTACTGGTCATTCAGTCGTCAGGTTAGGTAGGCATTGTGTTTTCCTGATGGGGTTTGGCTGTCGTCTAGAGGAGTTAGCCTCCAAGGGGTCTTTTGTTGTTCCTCTTATTTTCGGTAATCTGGCGATCCGAACTAAACTAAAATTTAAGATTCAAACTCCAAATTCACTCAGACGATCAACCAATTCCAATCTGATCCTGAGAAGCGTACACATAGTGGGGAACAGCGTGCTCTAGTGCTGTGATTTAGATAAGCTTGTCACGTGTACAACAAAAAGTGAGGAGTGTTGGTTGAAAATATCATCAGGTCACCATGAGCTGTTTCTTAGTATCTAATGTAGAATATCTGATTCTGGGTGCAGGCGCCATGGCGTGGTTTTTCTGAGAAGAATGTAGCTCAAGGCTCAAATATTGATAACAAATGGTTAAAATGACTGCGTTTCCTTAATTTATTGTCTTGTGCTGACAACGGTTGTCTTGCATGCTGCTGTGAGTTACAATGACCATCTCTACTGTATACACTGGAGATTAAAATCCACTCGCACCCTCTGTCCGATTGTCCAGTCAAGTGCTTTGTTAAGTGTTGTACAATTGCCTCACCAGAACTCACTAATTATTGGTAAACTATTATACATTAAAAGTAAAATTTAAATAACAGTGATCAAACACAAGGAGAGTAAATGTCGGGCGTGCTTTTGGTAAACAGCGTAAAACTTAACCACACTGAAATGCCTGTAAGTTTTGTTTACATTTTTACAGAACCTTGTATAGGTTGGAAACGTATGTCTGCAGGAACCCTGTAGGGATCCAAGGATTTATCACTGACTGCTGTTGAAAAAGAAATGAATGGGGGCTTCCGGTGTAGCTGAGGTGGCGATGGCAGTATAGTGCGGTAGGCTCCCGACAGCGAGGTTAAATATTCACCCGACAAAACTCGAATTTACTCACAGACATTGTCAACAGAGCGCAGAAACGACGGGTGACCAAGAATGCCCCAGAAAGTAAGGAAAAGCACGGCACAAAATAAAGTACAGGTGGAGGAAGATGACGGTCAACTGTCGCAAGCTAGCAGCAACATGGAGGACGACAAGGAGCAGCCAGTCACCGCCACGGGGCAGAGCCGTGACGATAACTTGAGCTTAATTCTGAAATAGTTGCGAGAATTTAGAAAGGACTCCAGTCAGCAACTAAACGGCATAAGAGAAGATATAAACAAGATCTACAAAAGAATGGAGGAGGCAGAGGACCGTATCAACAACGCGGAGGAACGCATCCAGTCCTCGGAAGATGTGTTGTCGGAGCTCGTGAAGCTTCACACGCAAACGGCGGCCAAGTTAACAGATTTGGAGGGGCGCACACGGCGTGAAAATGTCAGAATACATGGAGTAATAGAAGGAGCTGAAAACGATTCACCATCGGTTATAGCATTTGTGGAGGACTTATTAATGAAAGGACTGGAGCTTCCTTCCACCGCAGTGCTTAACATCGAGCGGGCGCACAGGGCGCTTGCATCGAGACCACCAAAAGACGCCCCTCCGAGATCATTCGTGGTCAAGTTCTCCAGCTACAGGATGAAGGAGGATATTATCAAGAGAGCTTGGCAGAAGAGAGGCTTCGACTTTCAAGGGAAAAGAGTGCAACTGGACCACGATTACGCACCGGAGTTGCTGAGGAAACGGAGGGAGTATGCAGAGACAAAAGCCGTGCTGAAGGGAAAAAATATAAAGTTTCAAACCCCCTATCCGGCGAGAATGAGAGTGTTCTACCAGGATGGCACAGTGGTTACGGATCGGCACAGGAGGCCACTGAGGATATGGTAGAGAGGGGGATACCGGTGACGGTTCTGAAAAAGCCGACTTCCTTTTTGGATCAAATCAGCCAGATGACTTGTCAAATAGGTGGAAGACGAGGAAACAGGGAAAATGCAAGCATAGCACGAGGCTACAAGGAAAGGCTCCAGGCATTCCGGCGACAGGATAATATGGATAAGTAACTGAAGCTTCCCTTTGATAGAATTATGTCAAGCTATCTTTTGTCAGAAATAATGCAAGTCGAAAAAATCCTTCTTTAGTACTTATTATAACAAGCAACAGTTCCTCGCCTTGAACTTGTCGGTCAGCTAACTCCTCCTCCTTCTCACAGACATGCTGTTGTGGAACATCTGGATGGACAGAGCAGCACAAAAGTGTTACTGAAGTAAAGATAGAAAATACAGTGCTGTGAAAAAGTATTTGCACCCTCACAGATTTCTTCTGTTCTTTTTAGGGATGTCCCAATCCCGATCGCTGATCGGCCTTCGATCTTAAAAATTTAAGGTGGATCGGATCGGCCGATCAACATTATTATAACACGCCGATCTTTTTTTCATTATTTTTTTCCTCAAAAAGTGATCCTGATTAACACAAATTAATAAAGTAATTATATTACACAAACAAAAATATTTTTTAAACTATATACATTTAGTTTATAATTTGCACTGAAATGAAGTTTCCCAGCAGCGCTGTCTTGTATTCACCTTAAAAGTTTTAAGACTGGCGGCGTCAGGCTAAACTTTAGCAAAAATGTCAGCAGTGTGGCAGCGCTATAAAATTACAAAGACCAACGCTTCAACTGCAACTTGAAACGTGTGTAAGGCTGAGATATCATGAGGGGTAAGTAAGAAGAGAGTTTACAATACCACCAATATAATCAGACACTTAAAAAAGCACGCAGCACCGATCACCGCAGCAGCTTCGGCACCAAACGCTCTGTGAAACTTTTAAAAGAAAGGAAAGACTCGGAGAAATACAGAAAAATCACCGAGCTAATCGCGGAATGTATTACCGAGGACACAGAGTTTGTGGAATACAAGGTATTTAACCGGCTCATTAATTACCTCGAGCCTCGTTCCCGTCATTACATGAACGACAAAGGACACAAAGGTGCGCGAACATGTGCAGCGGGTCTTGAAAGAAGTTAAGTTAATATTTGATGTTATTTTTATTCTGATGTGATTTCATTGATTGCAAAGACTTCTGCTAGTGTTTTCATTGCCTTAAACTGCTAGCCAAGCTTACCTGCTGCTATTTAAATGGAAGTGCTTTGTTCTTTAGTACTGAGACTGTTGAACAGTCACTGTTCAGTAAATTAATGTGTTTTATAATAATTCTCCCAAACAAAAAAGAAAGAAAGAAGAGTGTTTAAATAAGTTATTGTTTATTTTATGAGATGATAAAAGCTATTAATCTCAGCTTGGATGCATGCCTATTTATTAATGTACACAGGAAATAAAATGCATAGGAAATTAAACTCTGTTTGCCCACTCAAAAAAAGTGAAATCGGATCGGAAAAAAATCGGAAATCGGTCGATCATCAAAATTAAAAGATCGGAATCGGATCGGGACCCAAAAAACGTGATCGGGACATCCCTAGTATTAGTTTCAGTAGTACTACTGAAACTAATACTAACACAATTTTCTACCAATTTTTTATTATTATTGTATTTTTTTTGTATCATTATTATCTTTTGGTGTTTGTTTTTGAATAACACCACATTTTATTGGCCATAACAACTTTGTAATTATAGACTATTTCTGTGTCATCTAGTGTTGAAGATGAAGGTGATGAAGACTGGGAGCCTCCACCTAACCAAGAAAAGGAAGTCATGGTATGTTTTTCAGCTGTTACTAAACAGCTAAACTAAAGAAATGTTGATTGATTTTAGACGTAACAAGCAGGCCTTCACTGAGAGTATCATAGATGGAGAGAAGATTGAAATTGTTAGTTCCTACAAATACCTGGGCACTGTGTTTGACAACCAGCTTAAATTTGATGTCAACACTGAAGCATTGGTCAAACGTGGACAGCAGAGGATTCATCTCCTTTGTGTGTTGAATTCCTTTTCTGTCAGTCCAGTGATTCTCTGTCGTTTTTATCAGTCCTTCATTGAGAGCCTTTTAACTTATTCTTTTATCTGTTGGTTCAACAACCTGTCACTCAGGGACAGAAACAGTCTTAACAGTGTGGTGAAAATCTGTTCCAAGATTATTGGACTCAAGCAGAAAGACCTAGGTTCCCTATGGCAACAACAGGTTTTGAGGAAGACTCACAGTATTCTGGGTACCTCTGGACATGTTTTAGCAAAATAATTTTCACTGTTGCCTTCAGGACGTCGTTATGCCCAACCTGTGTGTAAGGGCAATCGCTTTTCCAAGTCTTTTATCCCCTCTGCTGTCCGGTTGTTAAATTTATCCTTGTGAATCTGTTTGGTCTGTACTGTGCAACTAGTTACTGTGTACCTTCTTGGAAAGATTTCATCCGGTGTTTGTATAGGCTTTTATTTATTTTTATTTTATATTTATATATATATATATATATATATATATATATATATATATATATATATATATATATATATATATATATATATATATATATATATATTATTAGGGATGCACCGAAAATTCGGCCACCGAAAATTTTCGGCCGAAAATGGCCCAAAAGTGCATTTTCGGTTTTCGGCCTGAAAGACTTATCACCGAAAACAACGCGGCCGAAAACAGGATGTTGTGATGACGAACAAAAAACCGCGGCCAGCACGCGCTTGTCTGGATAGAGGCCAACATGTCTGTGGTGTGGACGTATTTCAATATAATCTGAGAAAGACCCACGGATAGCGATTTGTAAAACATGTAACGCTGAAATTTCAAGAGGGGGTGAAGTTTCTCCACGTCGGGTTTGATTTATCACCTGAAATCCAAACATCCCGATCGCTATTCTGAATATGAGAAGGCGGCGGCACAGAAAAGAAAAATCCTTCCGAGTGCGTCCACTCCGTCTGTGGCGGACGTATTTGAAAAGGCAAGAAAGTTTTCCAGTGATGGTGCCGAGGCAAAGGGCATTACACAAAAAATTATGGAATTCATTGCCTTAGTTGATCAGCCGTTCTCTGTTGTAGAGGATGTGGGATTTCATAGGCTGATAGACCACATTGAGCCCCGTTATTCCATACCCAGCAGACGACATTTCTCAGACGTGTGTTTACCTGAGCTGTTTAATGTTGTTGCAGCTCACGTCCATGAGCTTATAGCTACAGATATTTTTGTTGTAGTAGTCCTACAGAGAATTTTTTTTTAAATGCACTGTGTTTTTATGAGCAGGCCAGCAGGCCAGTCAGTTATAGGCCTGTATTATTATTTAATGTACACCTGAGTGGGGTCAAGTTAAACATTTTATTTTGAATTTTGTTGCATTGTTGCATTGTTGTAATGTCAGTGCTAATAAATATTTTCATAATTTTGCAATTAATTTATTCTTTGTAGCATTAATATTCATTTATGCAATGGTAATGCCTTTATTTTAGTGAGGTTAGTACACAGCCATAGCCATGAATGCAATGGTACTAATAATTGGCATAATAATTTATTTCGGTGTTTCGGTTTTCGGCCTTGGTTTCTTCATTTTCGGTTTTCGGTTTCGGCCAAGAATTTTCATTTCGGTGCATCCCTAATATATATATATATATATATATGATTAATGTATTTATTGGTATTAGCACTTTTTTCTTATGCAACAAATTGCAGATTTTGCACATAGTTGCCAACTTTTCTCCCTGTGTTTTTATTGTATGTTTGTTTTTTTTTTTATGTGTGTGTTGGGGAGCGAGCTGCCGAATCGAATTGCCCTCCAAGGGATAAATAAAGTTGTCTTGAATCTTGAATCTTGTTACTACAGGTGTTTTGCATGATGTCACTGTACTATTACTGTTATCTATACTTTATTGTCTGTCCCATGAAGAATATTGTTTCTCTACTGATAACTCATTCTAAACATTTTCTAACAGTCCAGAGGGAGAAGAGGAGCCAGGGCCATCATCGTCAGCACCTCCCCCACCACAGCCATCCAGGAGAAGGAGGACATTTGCACCAGTGTTTCCGCTAGAAAAAATTGGCACCGGACAATGTGACCGGCAGGTTTTCAATTTACCGGACAAATGTTTGAAATTCCGGTCACATAGGCTATATGAATTTATTGAGGTTAAAAATAAATCATATGCAGTAGTACGATATCAATGCAAGTCATTTAATAGTGTTTTTATTGAAAAACAGGCTATTTCAAATAAAATAAGTCCCGTCAATTGACTCACGAGCGTAACTTAAAAAAATAAATAAATAAATATTGCAGAAGCTTGCGCTCTTCTGACTCCGCTGCGCTGTTTTAATGCGGTTCTGCAGAAAGAAACCTCTCTCTGCTGGCACACTGGAGACAGGGATCAGCAGGCTATCTGGGCCAGTTGAGCCCACTCGGGGTAGATTTCACTGAAATCCCCGATGAGAACTTTACAGGACGTTCGAGAAGTTCAAGCCTCCATAACCGCGGAGCGCTGTCATTACGGAGATGGCGTCTCTGCGCGCACCTGTGGCATCAATGAGTGGAGCTGTGGCTGGAGCCAACTCGTCCTCACACACTACTCATTAGTAAAAAAAAAAGGACATGTTTTTTCATAAAATCCATCCATCCATCCATCCATCCATCCATTAGCTTCCGCTTATCCGAAGTCGGGTCGTGGGGGCAGCGGCTTCAGCAGAGACGTCCAGATCCCTCGGCCGCTTCCACCAGCTCCTCTGGGAGAATCCCGAGGCGTTTTTCATAAAATGATGTGGAAATAACCCATTTTATTACAACTGAAATTGTGCTTGGGAGGAGTATTTTCACCGGACATTTTGACCGGAGGGATTATAAAATCCCGGACTTCCGCATATTTTACCGGACAAAGTCCGGCAATTACCGGACAACGGAAACCCTGATTTGCACGTCACACTCGAAAACCTTCCAGAAGATCACCTGCACAGACCCCCACTACAAAGGACAGAGCTGAAGAGGAGGTGGAGGAGGGTGAGAAATGGCTGGACCACAGCAACCAGGACACCCAACCAAACAATTTAACTTTCAACCATGCAAACCTAGAGGTCCTACCATTGGCACGGAAGCAGCCTGGACACCTTTAATGCTGTTCAAGCTGTTTTTCAGTTTTACAGTAATGCGGACTCTCATCAAAAATACAAACAAAATGGCAGAGAAAATGAAAGCAGCAGGAAAGAAGTTTAGGTGGAAACTAGGGATGGGCATTCGGTGAAATTTTATTCGTCGATCATCGGGAGAATTAATGATTAATAATCGATTAATCCTTAACATTTTTATATTGAAAACTATCACAATTATTCTCAATATCGGCGTGACGTTTGTTTTCCCCTTTGGCCTGGTTGCTATGGCCCGCGCATGCCCGGATGTGTTCAGTGAACCGGATGTTCGTAGTCGAGAATAACGTGACATTTCCTGTTTCTTTTCCTAAAAAAAAAAAAACCGATAATAAAAAGAGATATCGAGGAGACTACTTAACAATGACAATTTATATCAAGGCGCCAGTATTACAGGCTTTTTGTTTCTTAAAAAGATGCGCTTGTTGTGTGCTTGATGTGCACTGCAGCTCTTTCTGGTCCGTGCTAACACCGAGTTGAGCCTAGGCTAGGCTAGGCTAGGCTGAGATAGAGATGAACCGCCTCCACCGTCCTTTACAAGGTTTGGATGCGTGTTGTTCAAGAGATACATCATTGTCGTTGTCGATTAATTGTATTTGTAATTTGTATTGCAGTGATTGTAGTACACTTGCTCATTTTCTAAACAAAAATGGTCCCACGCCACACTTCACCGCAACCGCTTCATGATTAGGCGATGACCTACAGAAGCTCACATGTAACAACTGAGGCCAGCCAGGGTAGGGTGATGGTGAGATGTTGCCCCCTGTTGACAAATTTCTATCGGTGGCACAGCGAAATGCATCGCATTGTTTGAGGACGTGCACTGATAACCTAGATTCGGATTGTTTAAAAAATAAAAAAAAAAAAAAAAAACACCTTCGGTTCATCGACGAAAATGAATGTCTTCGACCCCATTCTTAATGATAAATCATCGATTAATTGATTAATTATGCCCATCCCTAGTGGAAACCTGTCACCAGGAAGGAATTCTACACTTTTTTTGACAGTGATCATTTTCTGTGGATTAGTAAAGTGCCCAGCTAAAGACGATTATTGGAGAAAAAAAAAAAACATATAATTTCCCCTTTCCAGCCTCAGTAATGAGTCGGGATCCTTTCAATTCTATCTTCTGGTGTCTCCACCTCCGCGATCCTGATGAGGATGAGGAAAATGAGAAAAAAAACGGCAATCCACAACACGACCGACTGTTCAAGGTGAAGCCCCTCTATGATGACATCTTGTTAACCTGCAAAGCTCTGTATAGAGCCCTATGGAATTCGCGATCACGGAATCGCGGACGGAATCACGGAATTGGAGATTAAAAACGGAATTCACTTTAAATGCGCAATATAACAGAACTGAATGGCAATTTGCGCAAAAGTTTTTTCTTTTTTTTTTCTCCCGGACTAAAAGGAACTTTTCTTTCGAGAAAATGTTCCAAGAGGGTTCACGAGAAGGTGGGGACACTCTAGCTTCTCTGCCCCCGCTTTCCTCCTCATAGAAAAAAAAAAACACGTTGAAGTGGCACCCGAGAAACCGGGGAAGAAGCAAAGGAACTAGCGGTTTACTCTCAGGTACAGGGCAGAGCAGTTTATCCGAGATTATTATGTGTCTGGCGATTCAAAATTCTGCAAGTTTTGCCAGCACACGATTGAATGGACACAAAATATACGTGCAAGGATCAGTTCCATCCATCCATTAGCTCCCGCTTGGTCCGTAGTCGGCTCGCGGGGGCAGCAGCTTCAGCAGAGACCCAGACCTCCCTCCCCCCGGCCGCTTCCACCAGACCAGCTGAGAGATATCATCTCTCCAGCAGGTCCTGGTCTGCCCCGTGGTCTTCCAACGAGGATCAATAATAAGTGAAAAGCACAAACGTATAAAGGCGAGAATCACTCAACGAGCTAAACACAAAGAGGCTGATAATTATTTATTTAAACGGCTGTCTGTAATAGATGGAACACCTAAAGAAAAAAAAAAAACACCCGGGCACACACTCATACACACAACCAGTGTTCAGTGCTTTGGATTTCATAGCATCTACATCAGCTGTAGTGAATATAGTTTGTTCTGTTATCAGACACATAGTTTGTCATGACATACCTGAAAAATATCAGGTACGTTATGACAAACTGTCTGATAACAGAATAAATCAAACAAACTAAAATGATTAGTTTACTGCTGTTGCAATTTTTCTTTTTTGCACTTTAAATGGATTTTACCTATTTGAATTATTTTTTTTCTTATTTATTACATAGAAAAAACAATGTTTTGTTGGACACAATATGTTTAAAAGTTTACAGTTATGATTGCATAAATTGTCTATATTTCATTACTTTATATACTGTTTTGGGGTTAAATTTGCATAAAATGCTTAAAACGAAATTCTCAAAAATTAAAAACCGAAAAACACCGAAAATGAAAAAAATTAAAATGGAATTTGAGAAAAAAATAAAACAGATTTCATAGGGGTCTATCTGTATCAACCTGACCAGCAGCTTTCTATAGATGAAAGAATGGTGGCCACGAAAGCAAGACTTGGGTTCAAGCAGCAGGGCTTGACAATAAGCATTTTAGAGCACTGGCCCACAGGGCCAGTCAAATTTGGAATGTACTGGCCCTGATTCATAAATCAGTGGCCCAACTATTTGCAGGCGCGCGGAACAGCGGCCGCCGAAGGAATTTTGAAAAAATGATGTAATTTGGTGAATTCTGGTGCATTCTGACACTGAAATGAGAAATAAAAAGTCTAACATATTTTAGCAATATTATGTATCTGACACAACATTTTTGTTGAATAACTTTTTTTCTGTTTGCAGGTAGCATGCACATATAATCTTGAAGAATAACCCCGTAGATTTTCCTGCCTGCATTGTAGATGCACATAGTATTACTGTCGTAAAACACCTTCTGTGTTGTTAATGTGGTGTGATGTTTGTTGCTTTTAGTAAACTTCTAAAATACCTTCTTGTAGCATGGAGCTTTTTGGTCCATAACCTGTTAGATTTATCAAAATTAATCATTCATGCTTTGGTGATGGTTTAATATATTATGCACTCCTCTAATCTTATAATATACTTTTATATAATCTTTAATCAATGAAATGATTACACACCTAACATACAACACACACGCCCAGTCCCAAGTCTGGGATAAAAGTGTGAGGGAGGCAGCAGGTGAGTATGTGGTAAGTTGTTTTTGGCACTAAAATAATCAAACTGCATTTACATATCAAAGTAGAAATTTTATTCACTGTTTTCACAATGTGATATTAGATGATATCTGAAAAGCACAGAATACTTACTCATGTCTTGATACTTACTATCAAGCAATAACCATCATGTATGAAAAACTTACACATATTAAGTGTTTGACAGTCTCTGACATCACAGTCCTTCCTTTGAAGTAATTATTTTGATTTTATGCATTTTTGGCATTGACTAAATAAATTCTCATCACAGATGCTTTATGAGACTTTTTCAAATTGGTATTTATCACATGGCATCTTCCTGATATATTTGACTAGGTACATTTTGTTCAGTATTTATTTCATGTTTAACTGTTTATAGTTTTGTAATTTGTGTTTCCTGTGCCTCCACTTCATAGCCATCAGTTTCCTTCACCTGTCACAGCATCAGTTTCCTTCTCCACCCATCAGTTCCTTCTCCACCCTGTCACAGCTAAAGAAACCATTATCTCCTCAGACCCATAGGAGGTGCTAAAGCAGTCTGTAGTCAGTTCTTCCTCCAACTGCAGCAACTCTTCTTCCAACTCTGCATCTGTATACACCTTTTCGACTTGAAAATTGTGGACATGCGCCCCCTAGTGGCCCCGCCATAACTGGCGTGTGCGTGCTCCACCAACTAACCCAAAACACAGCAGCGGGAGCATTATTTACGGATAACGCAGACATGTCTTGGATTGATGATGTTAGGCAGTGGCCTCCAGTTACAGATGAGGTATTTTATCGCTGTTTTTAATGATTGGTTATGGAAATAACATGATCTATTCCCATAATCAAACACTAAAAACTGTGGAATGCTGCAACGCTGGCTATAACTAACGTCAAACAAACCATAAAGATTATGCTACTGTAACGTTAACGCTAGCGGTAATAGGCTATGTGTTAACGTTATATTTAATTTATTTTATCATTCTCCTAATTCATTCATTCATTCATTCATTGATTTATAGGCTGTGCTAGTGCTGAGGGCTACAGTAGCCTCATACTGCTGTTCTTCGGCCAGATCGTCCGGGACTCTCAGCAAGACTATGAATAGTACGAGATGAATGTAACGAAAACTCACCCGGCTGTATTCATTTGGAACCGTCCTTTCTGTTGATATTTTTCACCCACGTCTTCCTAACTCTTGTTCTGCAAACAAGGCAGTCTCTGCAGTAAAGGCTTGTGTATTTCACTACTTTCTCTTCCATTGTTGAATTTTCACGCCATTGTTGGCACAGTTATGAGGATCATGTATTCCCACTCGACCGACTCGACATTATAAAAAATATATTTGTGGAAAGAGAAAAAACTGGTTAATCTGCGAGCCGGTAAAGGAATCGCTCTGTAGAACACCCAGCAATGGGGCGGGTACTTCGGGGGCTGGCCCGAAAAGGTATAGCAATACCCTTGTGTACTTTCGTTGTTTCGAGTCTCCTCGTCTGTATCTTTCGCGGGCATTTAAAGATGCTGCTGCCGAACATTCCCGAAACAGTTCCGGAATGCACGAAGACGACACACTCCTGCAGCGAAATTATGTTCTTCACATGGGGACCACTTCATGTTCGATAAAATACAGTCATTTCTGCGATTATGACGAATATATACATAAGAAAAATCTGAAATTGCCTCAAAATGTGGTGCCCGGACGGGCCAGTGTTTAATAAAGTTTACTGGCCCGTACTGGCCCGAGACAGGCAAAAAAAACGCTCGGGCCATCGGGCAAATGCTATTGCCGAGCCCTGCATGGTAGACATCGCTGTAGTGAACAGCTTCATTATACACAAACAGCTTGCAGTTGGTCGTGGAGAGACTCCTGTAAAACAGAAGACCTTCAGGGAGCTCCTCATAAAGGAGCTAACAGCCAAACAACCATCCCCAACTCAGCAGCCAGCAGCAACAAAATGTGGATCTATTTTCCATCTGAGGATGTGACAAAGGGTCGAGACAGTGTGTGTTTGCAAAAACAAGACCCCAATAATCTGCAGGAAGTACAAACACCCGGTGCAATTCCAAAGCGGAAACGTTATCAGTGGCATGATGCACAGAAAGATAAAAAACAACAAACAAAAGAACACTGATTTTTTCTCATAATGTCTTATTTTATTTGTGATAAGTCTGATTTTTGGTGTGTTTTATTTTCTTGATAAATCCTTATTTAGTTTTTTTTCATTTACTGTGCCATAGTTGGATTTTTTTTCTCTTGATTTTAGATAACATTGCACAATAAAAAAATTGGTTTGGGGTTATTTCTGCCTAGTTGGATCTTTTGTTTCTCTTGGTTTTGATAACATTGCACAATAAAAGAATGGTTTTGGTTATTCCTGCCTCCTCCCTGCTTGACCTTCATGCAATTGAGCCCTTATAATCTCATAACCTTAACTGTAACATATACTTTAAAAAGTATATATACTCCACATGTAGTTAGAAATATATTATGATGATATATTATGTGGTTTATGGAAATACCAAAAACTAGTTGAAAATTTAAAAATGGCAAATTTGTGACTATTTTAACTCCACTATTTTAACTTTAACTTTTAAATACCAAAATGTAAAGGAAAAGTACCTGTCCAGATATCATTTGGTTACCATGTGTCCATTTGGAGTCTCCAAATGGCCTTTTGGAGTGCGCCTAGATTTTAATGAAAAGACCACTGTAAAATGGTCATATGTGTGCTTCTTCAATTTGAAACACATGTTCATATAGTGTGCCAGCCTTACTGTCATTTACCATTTCAGATGAATATTCAGACTATTATTCATCCTGAAAGTCATTTTTTATTTATTTAATTTTACATTTTTTACTGACTTCAGAGTTCCATTACTCTCTCTCTCTGTATCACCTAGAGTGTTCCTGACAGTTTTATAAAAAAAAACTACAGGGTCTTCTTTATGGAAACTTTAATGCATCATGTGGACAGAACAATTTAGAAATTACAAACATTTTAATTTGGGTATGTCATTTTAGGCGATTTGCTAAAAAGGGAGGGTCAAGGATTATAAAGTTAATACAATATCACAGACATTGTGACTTATTCTATTAGATGTGCATGAAAATGTGATTTGACAATGGTATATGTGACATATAAGTTGTATTATCGCTTGAGACCGTGCGTCTGTGTCTTTTGGCCGCTGTGGGCCTCCGTACCGTACGTTTTGATTAGAGGCGCATTTGAAATCTTGGCGACGGAGCGTTACCAGACTTCAAAAAAACAATAACAACAACCACACGTGATGCAACAAAAGCCAAAAACCAACTCCAACAAGGTAAGCTCCCTCTGAAACGTCCTCCAGTCACTTACCTGTCGTTTGTCTTTATTTCGGTCTCCAGGTGACATCCAGCAGTCTGCGCTGACGGTCGATCTCTTTCATACTGGACGACGATTCTTCAATCTCCGTGAATATTTCTCCAGCGCAGCAGTCAGTCGCTCGGATAAACTCTCTAGATAGTGCCGAAGACATTGTTGCTGCAGAAACTCCAATATTTCAGCTGTGACACAGAACTCAACCGTCCTCCCTCTGAATGTACATACG